>CM050903.1:6247500-6250000 GCA_027726005.1 Juncus effusus | reverse complement strand
GCTGAGCAGGATTTGATCTCCATTGTGCATGCTATTCGGCATCTTTCTAGCCAAAGTATGAATAAGAATACTGTTGTCTCTCTCTTCGCCTCCATTACTCCCCTTGACTGATAAATGCTTTCAGTCACATCTTCCACCGATGATGGAAGATGATCTTCTCTATTCCGTCCTCAGTGCCATAAATTCCAATGGAGGCTGATAAAATCACGCTTTTCGGTTGATCGATTTGGAGCTAGACTTGCACAGATGATATCTATTAACAAGCACAAGACCCCCCCTCCCCTTTTCTACAAGTTGTCATGTGTAAGAATTCTTCCACATCTTCTAACCCAAAGGTGCACTTGCATTCGCAGACAAATTTTAACTTTCCACAGATTCACCAGATCTGTGTAAGTGTAGGCGCTGAACATCATTGTTCTGTATGCTTTTTTGGTTGCGAATTTTTTTGTTTTCTCCCCATCTCTATTGAACTCGATCTTCGCCTTGGTTTAACTCTATTTCTGTGATTTTTTGTGTCAGGTACTCTAGTTCTTGTCTTGGTTTATCGGCTGTTATGGGGTGGAAGCAGCTCAGTTTGTCTGTCAGGGCATTGAATTGAGCTATTGCGTGGCTAGAAGATTTGGTATGCGTGGCTAGAAGATCTGGTATGATGGCAGAAGCCCTCTTCCCAGTTATTACTCCATAAATTCACTTGATCGCCTCTCTCCACTTCAAATGTAGCAAACTGAAGGAAAGATGGTAGTAGTGATTTGATATCCTTCCAAAAGTAAGAGTATCTTCCCAATTTTTTTATTTTTATCCACTTCTACTTCACCTAGATTGCTTACTAATGCCTGCCAGTTTAACCCAATTGTTATATTATAGTATTTTTCATATCCATTTGGAAAGTAGGGCTGTGTTGAATGTTTCTAGGTCCATGATACCCAAACCTCTACCATCTTTTGATCTACATACTCTCTTCCATTTAACTAGCTTATAGCCTGTATCTTTAGTACATATCCATAAGAATCTCCTTCTAATCTTGTGCATGGCCTTAATGACCCACTGAGGGAATTTAAGAACTTGGAGATGATAGATGGGTAATGAGGAAAGGATTGATTTCATTAGTATCAGTTACGACATGTGCTAAGTATTTTACCCTGCCAACCTTGTAGCCTTATCAAAATTTTCAATTAATGATCGATAATCCTCAATTGTTGATTTCGTAGAATGTAGAGAGTATGCTAGATACTTGAGAGGTAATGAAACATTGGGGTAGCCTAGCCCTTGGGCAAGCTCTTGGATACCGTCTGAACCATCTGGTAGAACTATAAACTCAAATTTGTCGTAGTTTATATGTAGTCCTAAATTATCCCCATAGGAATTTAGGATGAATTTCAGCCTCATTGCCTGGATCAGGTCTGGTTTTATCATAAAGAGGGAATAATCCGCATATAAAAGTGAGGTGTTTATGTTTGGGATAGGCCTTTCAATAAAACTCAAGGCCACTAAAGCCTCTAACATTCATGCTAAGTGGTGTGTCGTGAGGGTATATGTTAAAACACCGGCCCGTCAATATTTACCACGTGGTCTAACACCAAGGCGCTAGGTCTAGACCTAGAGACCTGGTTTCTCCCGGCTTACTTTCCTGTTGACCGGCCTCAAGGTTCACCCTTTTATAGGCGAAGGGTCGGTCTTGTGAAAGAAGAAATAAATATACCCAAAATCTAATCAAATATAAACCCTAAATCTAATCACCAGTCAAAGATCTAATCAAATATTCTCTTGCCATCTAATCCTGATTGAAGATCAAATCTCGTCTCTTGCCATCTAATCAAAATATACCCGAGATAAGTCTCGGTTTAGAGTGAAAAAAGCACAAAATAAGATACTAAGTTCAAAACGCAAACAACAAAGGCAAATATGAGATTAAAAAAATATTGATACTACTACTCGAACTCTACCCTAGAATGAAGTTTAGTTACGAGAGTACATAACTAAATCCAAAAGATAAATAAAGTGATACATGAAAAAGTACAATCTTATATGTCTTTCTCTTACAATGAAGCTCGGCTCCTACTACAAACTACAATTTGTGATTCTAATACGCAAAATTATGACCGGCCACAGGGGTCACCCTTTTATATGTGAAGGGCCGGTCTTGTGAAAGAGGAAATAAATCTGACCAAAATCTAATCAAATCTAAACCCTAAATCTAACCTCTTATCAAACATCTAATCAAATATTCTCTTGCCATCTAATCCTGATTGAAGATCAAATCTCGTCTTTGTTTCATTCTTCTTGCCAAAGGAGCACGTTCTTTCCGCACAATTCGAGCTAGAATGCTAAATATGCGCCTTCCGGAATAATCATTTGCCACCTTCTAAGTCTGAACGTCGCAATCCCCACCTCGACCGCTGCAAGGCAACAACCCGCGGTTGCTGTGCTAGCTACCGCGGTAGTGAAGACCGGGCCCGAAGGCCCGGCTCACGATCCATCTTGGGCTCCCCTTTATGTCGCT